>JAJSOF020000038.1:61226650-61246650 GCA_025594305.2 Periplaneta americana | reverse complement strand
ATCTTCAATTTTGCTAATAATTTGTCCACGTCTGTAATTATATTATTTGTATTGGACGTTATGGAACCGTCTTCCCATTTAAAATTCTACATTAAATTACAGGAAATTCCTATTATTTTAAAATAAAACATTGTAAATAGATTGTAACGTCAAATTACACAATTTGATCTCTTTCATAGATTTCAAAAAGGCATATGACTCGGTTAAGAGAGAAATTTTATAAATCATTCTTATTGAATTTGGTATTCCTACGAAATTAGTCAGATTTATTAAAATGTGTCTCGGTGAAACGTACAGCAGAGTCCGTATAGACCAGATTCTGACTGATGCTTTTCCAATTCACTGTGGGCTAAAAAAAAGGAGATGCACTATCACCTTTACTTTTTAACTTTGCTCTAGAGTATGCCATTAGGAAAGACCAGGATAACACAGAGGGTTTGGAATTGAACGGGTTACATCAGCTGCTTGTCTATGCGGATGACGTGAATATGTTAGGAGAAAATCCACAAACGATTAGGGAAAACACGGGAATTTTACTTAAAGCAAGTAAAGAGATAGGTTTGGAAGTAAATCCCGAAAAGACAAAGTATATGATTATGTCTCGTGACCAGAATATTGTACGAAATGGAAATATAAAAATTGGAGATTTATCTTTCGAAGAGGTGGAAAAATTCAAATATCTTGGAGCAACAGTAACAAATATAAATGGTACTCGGGAGGAAACTAAACGCAGAATAAATATGGGAAATGCCTGTTATTATTCGGTTGAGAAGCTTTTGTCATCTAGTCTGCTGTCAAAAAATCTGAAAGTTAGAATTTTTTAAAACAGTTATATTACCGGTTGTTCTTTATGGTTGTGAAACTTGGACTCTCACTTTGAGAGAGGAACAGAGATTAAGAGTGTTTGAGAATAAGGTTCTTAGGAAAATATTTTGGGATAAGAGGGATGAAGTTACAGGAGAATGGAGAAAGTTACACAACACAGAACTGCACGCATTGTATTCTTCACCTGACATAATTAGGAACATAAAATCCAGACGTTTGATATGGGCAGGGCATGTAGCACGTATGAGCGAATCCAGAAATGCATATAGAGTGTTAGTTGGGAAGCAGGAGGGAAAAAGACCTTTGGGGGCCGAGACATAGATGGGAGGATAATATTAAAATAGATTTGAGGGAGATGGGATATGGTGGTAGAGAATGGATTAATCTTGCTCAGGATAGGGACCAATGGCGGGCTTATGTGAGGGCGGCAATGACACTCCGGGTTCCTTAAAAACCAGTAAGTAAGTAAATAGATTCTAACGTGAGTTAGGCATTTTTGATCTCTCTAAAATTAATACTATTAACTATAACAATTCCTGAAATGTGTTAATGTAATTTAATACGAGTCTGTCTCTTCAGAAAGAAAATATGTTTTTACTTAAAATCCGATGAGTATCAGTAACGTAAAAATTAAGAGGAGCTGTCTGGACTTATTGTAAAAACATAGTTGCGAGCGTCAAATTCTGCTTGTATCTCCGCAAACCCCTAAAATGCTCCGCGAGATCTGCTACTTATTTTGCTCTCGATTCTCGAGCTGTATGTCTGAGCTGCCTCGAGGTTTGAGTTGGGTTTGCTTGAAGCTTATTGCAGAGTCCCCGCACGCTTGTAATGAGAGATCTATTATTTCTGCTTCCCAAATGTCCACGTTATTCAACAAGTTTGCCAACTGATTGTAATTGTAGATTTCTGCATCTGGTATTAAACTTGCATTCTGATCTTTGCTAATGTGCCCTTTCCCATTCTTGCGCCGTGTTATGGCTTTTCAGAGATCCGACGCTTTGATAGAACATAAATATTCGTCACGTGTGTACGCGTAGTATTTATCTGACGACGCAGAGGCTCTTCAACGTAGAAAGGCGACAAATTTCACCCGAGTTGTCTATCAAAATCAGGATATTTTTATGTCCCGTATGTAAGACAAAAGTTACAGGTTTATAAAATGTAATCTATCATAAATATTATAATGCAATGCAATATGTAGGCCTATAGTTATGTGTAGTATACAGAATTTCTGATGTCACTTTTTTTATTCTATACAGTATATTTTTAGATGTCTTGAGTTTGTTTTATGATATGTCGTTCTTTGTCAGTTTTTAAAATTAAAATTCGGACCCTGTTGATTAATTTAATTTTTTGTTCAGAAATGTTCAGATTTTTTCCCTGGCAATATTACTTTGCCTGAAACAGAGATGATTTCAAGACGTTTTAGAAACTGATGTTCCTTCCATTCACAGTGAAAACGCAACTGTTAACATAAGAAAGTAAACGTTGACGAAAAACAAAGAAGTCACGACACCATTCACGGCGGGAACAAACAAAACCATAAAGATACTTTGTAACCATGGAAACATAACGACGTCATTTTTCATCATATTTTGTTGTTTACTTCAGCCCTCTATAATTTTTGTTATGTTCCTATATTAAACACCAGGGAAAGCTTTTTGTCTTCAATCAGGTCCCGAAATATTCTGAATATATGCTTTAAAACTTAACAAAATACAAGTAATTAAATTGCGCCTCGAAAGTGCTAGTTATTAATTAATAAAAGTAACTACTTCAAGTAAGGAATTGTTGACTACAGTTTCATTTTGGAAGAGGAAAAAGAAAAATTAATAAAAACATATGCAACCCCGACAGCGGGCTATGTTAGCTTAGATTATATGCAGTAGTTGTAGGAGTCTCCGAAGTTTACGCCTGCAGTAAACTCTCTATAAACTGGGATGTTTATTATCCAGGACGATCCGTAGTGAAATCCATTTCGTGAATAATGTTTTTAATGTGCTGTACCCTAATTATTAAAACCATGTTTTAACTTCAAATTTTCAAAATCATCCCACACAGTATTCAAAACTGCATGTCCTTAACCTACAAAACACATGACTAATCGTGGTACTACTGCGATCATATTATATCATCCTATTAAAAATTGCATTTGATCTTTCTGCAACTACAGAAAAAAAAAATACAAGGAATTCAATCTCGATAGTACCTTCCCTATATAAAAAAGCACATTGGTGGCTGCACATCCTGTTTTTAGCGTACGCTTCTTAAATACTAATGATCAAAGCTCGGAACTTGGGGACTTGTGTGTCGTGCGCTTGAGTAAGGTTACAGGTACAGCGTACACAAAGCTCAAGCTGCAAGAGCTCAGGGACAGTCAATTTACTAAGAAAGTGGTCACATCGGATGGCAAGAAGACGAACGAAGAAACTGTGTCATGTCGAAGCCAATGACATTAAGATAATTACAGGTAAATGGTCTGTTTGAGGAATGAGAAAATACGTGTTATTCGAATGGGTGTTATGGAAGTTTGAAAATACATTTATTAAATTTTCGGTACAGAATTTATGGAGAAAATAATCTGAGGAAATATTATTTTCTTCTAATGCAGAGTTTATATTTTGTAAGTTGTGCCACACATAAACTAGAGCTGGAAACGGGCATTCATTGAAAGACATTGCAGTCATTTAAATTGATGGAAAATTTGTCCATAGCCATGGATCAAGTTTAGAGGGACCTTCCGTTAGTAGTGATACACTAATTGAAAACTATTTGCAAGAAAAATTTGGATATACTTATCTTTCTCAGATACGAGATCTGCTGAAAATCGAACAGAAACAGTGACAGTGAAAATATTCAGTATTTTATTTAGGTAAGACTTTATAATACAATTTCAAACCATTTTCCAAATTTGAAATTAAAAAAACTTTAAAAAAGAAATTTGTAAAATTATCCATGATATATAATAGTAACAAATGTACTTTTTTTACCTTTTATTTCCATATAGACTATATTCATGTTTTTATTGAATACACTGGCTTCTGGGATTGTCAATTTATATTAAATGTGATTTTTCTCTCGTTTTCTCTTTCTTCTTTATTCTTGCTCTTGTGTTGTATTTATTGGTTTGAATTAAGTTACTTCCTATATTTAGTAAACTGTCCTTGTAAATTTTATGTAATATTATTCACTAAGACCACACCGTGAAACACGAGCCTGGCTCTTACGGTAGTGGCTAGAAACATTTTTATTTTATAAATGCAATTTGTACTCACTAGGTAGCTAGTTAAAATAAATAAAATAAAAAAATTAAGTTTCTCCCTATCACTTCATCTGATGGAAATAAGTTTCCTTCATGAAGGTTTCAAATCAGTTTAATTAAAGAGAATTTATGGGGAAAATCTTCGAATGCATGTAGTCATAACCTGTCAATGAAATTACAGAGCAGAACTGTAAATTTGATGTATTTAGCATGTTTATTTATTATTATTAAAATTTATTTCAACCTATCACCATATCATAATTATTTGTTCCAGCCAAGAACCACTTTTATAGCAGACCTGACATACCTCTGTGCTGGAAGCGGGAGTTTGTTGACATTGAAGTTTTTCCCTTAGCCACTTTCAAAGACACAAGTCCCCAAGTTTCATCTTTTGCTAATGATTAAAGAGCGCAACATTCACCTTCGACATAGGCTAGTTCTTATTTTTTATTCGTGCACCTCGTTCTCAAAGTTCCCGTCTAGGTTCATGAACATTCAATTTACTCGCATCTATATTCTGCATACTGCAGATTTCCCCACCCATCTAGGGGAATCGCTCAATATCATACAGGTTTAAGCCTATGCTATTATTTATTGTAAATGAAATTAAATTATGAGGTAAGAAAATACTGAATTATATTAAATTACACAAGGTTATACAAAATAATTGTAAATATAATTTTGACACGTACAGAAAACCAATAAGCGAGAAAACGTAATCAACTGTAGCATATGACAAATAACATAACCTTACAACATGTTGCGCCGCATGGAACTCTCCTGCCATCTAACGGTAAAACTTCGCATAATATATCCCTATTCATTGCGAATGTTTTCATTAAATAACATTTTATGCCTGCGTTATGGTTAAGATATGTTTAGATTGTCATTGTGAATGGTGCCTAAGATTTTCTTGTCATAAGCAGGAGAAAAGGAACTTATTTAATAATATGTCTGTAGCTGGTAAATTATTTGTTGATTTCCTCAATGTCTGTGGGTTCAATTCGTTCAGGGAATCCTGTTCGTCCATGTTCTCGCGTCACCTTGGCCATTAATCAAGCAATAAGCACGGTTTGAGAGTTTTGTGTTCCATCACTGCCTGTCCTCAGACGCCGCTCGCATGACACTAATAGGGAGTTGCAGTCCCCGAGGAATGTCTGAGCTTGCCGCCGCCTCACGGCGATTGTGGTTCCGTGGAACCATTAAAACCCACCGGCCAGCCAGTCTGCGGAGGGTGCGTTTCAGTGGTAATAATCCCAGCCCAAGGTTGCGCTCACAACCCGTGAAACAAGGAACTGCTGGTTGTAAGTCCGGGGGCACATTTAAATCTGTCTTCCACTTCCAATGACATCAGCCCTTACATTCTTCCTGTACCTTCTCCTCTATCCACGCTTCTCTCTCTTATTTTGCTCATTCTCTTCATGAAGGTGTCCTAAATTAGTTGTAATTGAAGAGGACAGGGGAAGAAACCTGCTAATGGCGAAGTGCATCAACATCGGTTAAAAACGCAGTAATCATAGATTACGAAACGACGGTTAAACAGTAACCGTGGTTAAAATGTAATTTCTGTGCACCATTCATAATCACCGATTACTTAAACATAGTTAGCTGACACTTCATTTAACCAGAGCAAAGTCTATGATGGTACACCGTTTCTACAAAATGACTAAAGGAAAGCATTCATACCACAGCAACGATAATAGTCACATCTAAAAATGACTGCGCTCACTAGTTCTATATCGAGTGAAATGTCATGACATTTTCGCGTTGCATTTGTTTGCCTTTGGGCGCTGTTATATTTGCGAGTTGCATTTCTTTGTTTTTTATTGCTGTTGGGTTAAAATCGTACAAAATAGAAAATTGAATGCAAAAATGATTATATCCCAATGTGAGGTTAAGTATCGATGACTTAAAATAGATTTAAATATATTATATAATGCAAAGGAATATCCATAAAGGAAAAGGATGCAGAAGATTAGTGAAATGTGTACGACCCAAGATCCCAAAGGTTACTGACATTATCCTAAGATCCATCCATAACCTCTCTTTGTTCAGCGATGACAGAGAAAGAGATATTCAAGTATTCCCTCTTAAAATACAGAAAATAACAGTTACATAGAATCTTAACAAAAAGGACATTGATCAACGATGAAGAAATATGACTGTTTTTGAGTTACGATGCAAAAGTGAGCCATTTGTAGATTTTGATAAACAAAATCCCTCCTGAAATTTTCTGTCACCTAATTCCTCGTAAAGATTCTCTCTTTCCACTAAAGAAACTTCACGCCCACGCTCTATCCAAATAATTCAAGTACTGTACAATAAAATCGTCTTCGAAGTAAACATCTGTGGCTCTGGCCGCCATTTTGCTTTACTTGCTCTACTAATCACTGGTTATCTCCTTATCCGCTCGAAAATGGCCGGTTATAGATTACTGTGATTAACCTTCTATTCAAGTCGTAACCGAGGTCGATCCACTGTAAAAATGCATTAACCAGAGGTTAGATGACAATTTTAACTGGTGGTTACACTAACCGACGCAAAATGCACGTGGGCATAAGTCACGTTTCAATGTTCTTACAGGAGAGCAAATTAAAAGTTTCAAGACCCATTATATTTTATTGTCTTTAGGTTATTATTAAAATTTCTTTGGACTAACCAGCTTGTTATTCTGTACAGTTAAACTACACAAATCTACGCTGCCTGACATATAAAACAGAAATTCGATAATTTTGGACATCAAGTTTTTCCCCTGTGCTCTTCAATTGGACATAACATTTGTTTCTTCATCTTTATAATAATAATAATGAATAATAATAATAATAATAATAATAATAATAATAATAATAATAATAATAATAATAATAATAGTTTTATTATTACTACTTTTCATTAATGTTACGATCGATTATCATTATCATTATCATTATTATTATTATCACTGTTAATACTGTTGGTTTTAACTTTTATGGACAAATAAAAATGAAATGAAATACTACGTATAATAACCGTTGTTATTACTATGATTATCATTGTCGTCATGATTATCATTATGATTATGATTATCATTATTATGATTGATAACCATTGTCAACTATAATTATCATTGTCATTACTATGATTATCATTGTCATTATTATGATTATCATTATGATTATTAACATTATTATTATGATTGTGATTATTAACTTCATGATTATCAACATTCTCATTATTATCATCATTGTAATTATTATCATATTGCCATTATCAATATCATTGTCATCATTATCAATATTATTATTCCTATTATTATTATTATTATTATTATTATTATTATTATTATTGTCTATTATTATTATTATTATTTTTATTATTATTAGATAATAACTAAAATAAATATATAAATAAATAAAAATAAATAAATTGTCATGATGTCAAAGAGGGCATTTCCCTTTGAAGAGATAAGAGTTTGTTTATTGATTAGACCTTGTCACAAATTAGTGCACAAATATTGGTGTTAGTTTTGTGGTAGAGAGGCAGAGAAGGCCTGATGGCCTTACCTCTACCAGGTTAAATAAATACTAATACTAATTCTAATATTAATGTATAAGAAACCTTACTCACGATGCGAAATGCATGACATTGTAGTACTCACGATGCAAAATGCATGACATTGTAGTACTCACGATGCGAAATGCATGACATTGTAGTACTCACGATGCGAAATGCAAGACATTGTAGTACTCACGATGCGAAATGCATGACATTGTAGTACTCACGATGCGAAATGCATGACAGTGTAGTACTCACGATGCGAAATGCAAGACATTGTAGTACTCACGATACAAAATGCATGACAGTGTAGTACTCACGATGCGAAATGCAAGACATTGTAGTACTCACGATGCAAAATGCATGACATTGTAGTACTCACGATGCGAAATGCATGACATTGTAGTACTCACGATACAAAATGCATGACAGTGTAGTACTCACGATGCGAAATGCAAGACATTGTAGTACTCACGATGCAAAATGCATGACATTGTAGTACTCACGATGCGAAATGCATGACATTATAGTACTCACGATGCGAAATGCATGACATTGTAGTACTCACGATGCAAAATGCAAGACATTGTAGTACTCACGATGCGAAATGCATGACATTGTAGTACTCACGATGCGAAATGCATGACATTGTAGTACTCACGATGCGAAATGCATGACATTGTAGTACTCACGATGCGAAATGCAAGAAATTGTAGTACTCACGATGCGAAATGCAAGACATTATAGTACTCACGATGCGAAATGCATGACATTGTAGTACTCACGATGCGAAATGCATGACATTGTAGTATTATAATTGCGAATTGCGTGTCATTCTAGTACTCTCCTTACGAAATTGCACTACATTGTAGTATTATCTTTGTAAAATAGCGACATTGTAGTGCTATCGTTAGGAAATTGCGTGACATTGGAGTGCTATCATTGCGAAATGCGTGACATTGTAGTGCTCTCGTTACGAAAACATGACATTTTTGACCTGTAGTAGTAATATCCATTTAATTGTGATCTTCTTTGTTGCGAAATACATGAAGTTGTGGTCTTCATTTATCGGAATCTAATCTACAGCAGTACCGGCCTTGCTTCACAAAGCCTAATGGGTCCTGATCACTCTAAGTGACCAAGACAAGCGCGATGTTCAAATGTGTAACATTGTAATGCCATCCATCAAGCTCAAGGTCAACATTTCATTTGCATTTTACTAGCCGGAGGGTAAAGAAACGGTTAAGGAGGGAAAGAAACGCTGAGTTGTCAGCCATGTTGACACCAATACATTGTTTTAAAGTGTTTGGTTATGAAAATTGTCCAAGACTGGCCTTTCACGTAGTCCTCGATAAAGCCACTGGTGTTTCCATATTAATGTTTAATTCATATCCATTTGTGCTAGTCGACCACCTTCATTTTCCTCTAGAATCATTGTCCATTGTGCAAACTCAATAACGTTGGCATAAAAGCTAGCGTAGTGGGAATATAAGTATATCCCACCATGAATGCTAGACGTCATTCTACAATTGCGACCATTTACAATACGTTTTTCAGTCGAGAACTGCAACGACGTAAACTTTAAAGGTTGGTCGCTTCGAGGTCCTATTTTAAGTTTACTTACTTACTGGCTTTTAAGGAACCCGGAGGTTCATTGCCACCCTCACATAAGCCCGACATTGGTCCCTATCCTGATCAAGATTAATCCATTCTCTATCATCATACCCCACCTCCCTCAAATCCATTTTAATATTATCCTCCCATCTACGTCTCGGCCTCCCTAAAGGTCTTTTCCCCTCCAGCCTCCCAACTAACACTCTATATGCATTTCTGGATTCGCCCATACGTGCTACATGCCCTGCCCATCTCAAAAGTCTGGATTTAATGTTCCTAATTATGTCAGGTGAAGAATACAATGCGTGCAGTTCTGCGTTGTGTAACTTTCTCCATTCTCCTGTAACTTCATCCCTCTTAGCCCCAAATATTTTCCTAAACACCTTATTCTCAAACACCCTTAATCTATGTTCCTCTCTCAAAGTGAGAGTCCAAGTTCCACAACCATACAGAACAACCGGTATTTTTTTTTTTTTTTTTTTTTTTTTTTTTAAGTTTGCGTCGAAGTTAATAAATTGAATCCAATCACAAGTTAGAAGTGGCATGAGAATTAAAGATTAAGAACCAAATCGAAGTACAAGATAAATGTATCATCGCATTATCCAGTCGTTCTCTGACCTTAAAGGTACAAGTCCTCAATCTCATTGCCTTTGCTCTCGCTGACACTACCATAAACGAATAGAAGATACTCTACTTTTGTGTTCACATCAACGGCACGGATATTGAGGAAGGCAGACTCATGGAGAAGGACTTCGTCATAAACAGAGGTAACCTCAAAACAAATTGAGATCATCGTAAACAAAAACACGGTTGGGCAGCCTTTAGAAGAAAAGAAGGAAATAAATAAAAAGAGATTTCAATGCAAGAAAGCCTCATCCCAGTGTCTTCGGCAATATTGAAGAAGAACGCGATAATATGAAAACAGATACAACAAAACATCATGCAACAAAAAAATGGAAAGACTTCATGGATTTGCGCAATTCCAGTGCCTTCAAATGTAATATTAGGCCTACATGATAAATTTGTATTACTTTAGCTTAGGAACAGTCCTTGGACCGATTTTATTTTTAATATATATCAATGACCTTTTAACGATAGACCTTAAAGAATATGAAGGTGATTTATATTCGTATGCTGATGATACTGTTTTATTTTTTGTGCAAACTTGGATGATGCTTATTGTAATGCAAATTGCGGCTTAAAATTAATAAAAAAATGGTTCGATTTAAATTCACTTGTAATTAATAAAGATAAAACAATAGCTATCCCATTTTCTTTAAATAATAAAGGCAATAAACCAATTTCATCTATACTACAAATTAAAATGCATAATCCTGATTGTTTCGATATAAATTGCAATTGTTCGGTTATTAATGAAGTCAATGAGATTAAATACTTAGGTATAATTATTGATAATGATTTAAAATGGAATAATAATATTCATTATATTTGTAATAAATTATGTAAAACATTATGTTACTTTGTTATTCTAAGAAATATTTTGTCACTTAACTGTTTACGTGTAATTTATTTAGCATTATATCAATCTATATTTATGTATGATATTATAGGTTGGGGTGGAACTTATAAATCCAACCTTTATCCGTTAATTTTACTACAGAAAAAAGTATTAAACATTTGTTTAAAAAAAGGAAAGATTACCCAACTGAATTGTTGTTTAAACATTTCAAAGTTTTCAACATTAAACAAATGTATTATTTTATTTTATTAAAATATTTTCACAGAAATTTTAATAACTTTGAAAGGTATATACATAAATATAGAACTAAAAATATGAATTCTCTGCGTTTGTCTGAACCAAAATGTAAAACCAATGCAGCTTTTTATCATAGCATGAGTCAAGGTCCCAGATTATTAAACAAATTTTATTCCAATAATATTTCAACCATGAATCCTCTGCAAATTAATAAAAAAATAAAAAAAATTGTATTGGATTTATAGTTTGGGTTTAAACATATTAAACACTATTTAATCTGTATTCTCTCTCAATTTTAATTTATTTTTGTCTGTATTGGAATCCCTCCTGAGCACGAGTCTTACTCATTCAGGAGTGGGCTAGTTTATCTTACATTGTATTTATTAACTTGTATTCATTTCAAACTTACTAGCAATAAATAAAAATAAATAAATATAGTTGCCGTATTTTAGGCAACCGAAGATGGATTAAACATTTCTTCAAAAAATGTATAATTTAAATAATATTATGCTTACTTAACTATCAGTTGGAAATTCTAAATCATCTTCTGTATTATTCAAAATATACAATGCTTATGGTCTGCGTAATTTAAACTGCATTTGCAAATCTTTTCCGTCCTTTGTATTGAAATAGTCTTCTCCTTCGGAAATTATCCTTGCCCATTTGGTGAGAAATCATCATTTTCAATTATCAAGTCCATCATTGTCCTCTCCATGATGAAAATTATTGTCGTTAATGTAGGATTAATTATTTAAATACCAAATGCATCTAATATATAGAAGTGTATGTATGTATGTATGTATGTATGTATGTATGTATGTATGTATGTATGTATGTATGTATGTATGTATGTATGTATGTATGTATGTATGTATGTATGTATGTATGTATGTATGTATGTATGTATGTATGTATGTATGTTCTCTATACAAATCTACACGCTTTGACCGATATATGCCAAAGTTTGTACATTTAACCTTCATAACCAGGAGAAAAACATAGGCTATATTAAAATTGTACAAATGGACGTTAAATTAGTTAAACAATCTATACTAATAATACACTCAGGGACAAAAAAACCGGACACTTCTATATTTGCTTGTATTTTGTTGCCAATTATTTCAAAATGAAACAAAACCCATTTAAACAAAATAATGTTTCATTTAGCACCTCATACGACAACATTAAAAAAAAAAATCTCTGATGAGAAAATTTACAAAAAATTACAAAGGGCGTATAACTGTGGCATCATTTGGTCTAACTGTTTTTTCATTTTATGGTGCCTTAAGCATTAAAAACTCTTTTTAGTAACGGGTATTACCCCCTCTGGCTTGAATAACTGCATCCATACGTCCTGGCATGCTCTCAATTTGGTTAGCAATGTCTTCTTGAGGAATAAGTTCCCATTCTTCGCAAAGTGCTCGCCTCAACTCTTGTAACGATTCTGGTCTCGGTCGTCTATTCTTAACACGCCGTCCCAGCATGTCCCACACGTGTTCAATTGGGTTCATGTCTGGACTCCTTGCTGGCCATGGAAGGACATGGATTCTCACTTCTTGGAGATAATCTCCGACCGCATGGGCAATATGCGGCCGTGCATTATCATGCATTAAAACAAAATTATCGCCTACAAATTGGCCACATGGCACAACATGATCAGCCAAACATTCATTTATATACCTATCAGCTGTTAGTCTTCCATTTTCAACAAAAACCAACTCTGTACGAGCATCCGTACACACTCCTGCCCAAACCATCACTCCACCACCTCCATATGGCACATTTTCGGAAATGCAACACTGTGAAAATCGTTCTCCCCCCCCTTCTCCAAACTCTTTCACGTCCATTAGGTGAGCACAGATTGAAACGGGACTCATCGGTGAACAGAACACAGCTCCATTGTCCATTTCTCCAGTCCCTGTGATCATTTGCAAAACGCAGTCGTTCAACTCGATGCATCCTGAGAAGTCTGGGACCAGTTGCAGGTCTACTTGATATCAGTCCACTTGCTTTCAACCTCCTTCTAACTGTTTTGGCCGAAATTGGGCGTCCATGCATGTTAACAAATTGCTGGGCTACACTAGTAGCTGGCAGGTTGCGCTCCCTAAGAACTCTCAACACCATATATCTGTCTTCATTTGGATTTGTAGCTCTTGGACGACCCGAACCTGGTCTTCTGGTATATTCTAGGGTCTCTCTATACCGTTTTATGGCATCATGGGTTGTGCTTCTAGCCATATTCATAACATTTGCAATGTAACGTACACTGCGTCCATCATCGTAAAGGGCTACAGCTCGAGCCACATCTTCAGGTCGCATCTTGTTTTAAGACAAATGTTACAACCCCACTTAAACTCAGAAAATGTAAAAATAAAGAAATAACGAATGATAACGATAATGAAGCACAAAATGGTTGAGACAAAATTGTTATACCTGAGACTCCGAAAGCAAAATTGGAATATTTCGTTGTAATGGCTTGTTTATAAAACAAAAAACAATCAACAATGTATACACGTCTCCATAACAACAGATGGCTACCATAATATTGTATGAGAAGATAATGTTTTACAAAATACCAGCAAATATTAAAGTGTCCGGTTTTTTTTTGTCCCTGAGTGTAAATCTGTAGCCGAAATTTGTCTGGTAATTTTCGATTTTCCAAAAATAATTGGTCCTAACATATATAATTAACCACCCTGAAACCGAAAATAACTTTTTTTGAAAATTTTGTTTGTATGTCTGTCTTTCTGGATGTTTGTTACCGATTTATATGAAAATTGGAATATACATTAAGTTCGTTATAACTTAGATTTTAGGCTATATGGCATACAAAATAGTTTATTTGAAAGGGGGGTTATAAGATTGCCTGAATTAAATAAATCGAAATATCTCGCTTATTATTGATTTTTGTAAAAAATGTTACATAACAAAAGTTTCTTTAAACATTATTTCCGATAAGGTTTACTCTTTGCAAAATTTTGATAGGAATGATATTTAATGATATAAATGAGTTTTAAAATTAAAATAACGCCATCTAAGGCGGTGCAATGAAATAAGAAAAAATGACTTCGTCTATAAGGGGCCTTGGACATCAACAATCGAAAGATATTAAACATAGCCTACAGAGAATGTTTCTGTGTTTATATGAAGTAATATCGGATGCTAAATTAACCAATTTGTATAATTAATTATTGATTCACCATTGGAAAGTGTAGTTTCTCTAGATGGACATAATGCTATAATGTTATTACAGTAACTTCTGAGTGAATTGAGGACAGGTAAGATTAAAATAGCTTCTTAGGCACAGAAAACTTAATAGGCTATTTTGTACAATCATTAAACTATGGTTGCATGTAATCTATACTAATAATAAATCTGTAGCCAAAATTTTTCTGGTAATTTTCGATTTTCCAAAAATAATTGGTGTTAACATGTATAATTAATCATCCTGAAACCGAAAATCGCTTTTTTGAAATTTTTGTCTGTCTGTCTGTCTGTATGTATGTTTGTTACCTTTTCACGCGATAATGGCTGAACCGATTTCGATGAAAATTGGAATATAAATTAAGTTCGTTGTAACTTAGATTTTAGACTATATGGCATTCAAAATACGTTATTTAAAAGGGGGTTATAAGGTGGCCTAAATTAAATAAATCGAAATATCTCGCTTATTATTGATTTCTGTGAAAAATGTTACATAACAAAAGTTTCTTTAAAAATGATTTCTGGTAAGTTTTATTCTTTAAAAAATTTTGATAGGACTGATATTTAATGAGATAAATGAGTTTTAAAATAATTGCCATCTAGGGCGATGTATTGAAATAAAAAACAAATGACTTCGTCTATAAGGGGTCTTGGACACAACAATCGAAAGC
Source organism: Periplaneta americana (assembly GCA_025594305.2). NCBI lineage: Eukaryota > Metazoa > Arthropoda > Insecta > Blattodea > Blattidae > Periplaneta > Periplaneta americana. Next base: position 61,231,823 of record JAJSOF020000038.1, on the reverse strand, counting down.
TATGAAACATAGCCTACAGACAATGTTTCTGTGTTTGTATGAAGTAATACCGGAAGTTAAATTAACCGATTTGTATAATTAATTATTATTTCATCATTGGAAAGTGTAGTTTCTCTGGATGGACATAATGCTATAATGTTATTACAGTAACTTGTGAGTGAATTGAGGACAGGTAAGATTAAAATAGCTTCTTATGCACAGAAAACTTGATAGGTTATTCTGTATATTCATTTCCTGTATTTCTTAAAATAATGTTTATGAACATACTCATTTTTATCTCAGAGAATTAACGAACAACGAGAGTGTATTGATTTAGTATGCAGTAATAGTACGTTAGCTTAGCAATCCATTATTCTATAATTCAAATTTTAACTGTGCTCAATTGAATCGTGTTAAAATACATAAAATTTATATATGCAATAAATGCAATGCAAAAAAATTGGGTAATGAGCCAAGCAGATTATGTTGCGCTGTTGTAAAAGTTGTTCCTCCTGAGATTCAAGAGCTCCCACAACAAATTAAAAACTTTCTAATTCGAGTACATCCGTTATCAACACACATTTTTCATAATATAATGTAATATAATATAATATAATATAATATAATATAATATAATATAATATAATATAATATAATATAATATAATATAATATAAACATAATAATAAATCTGTAGCCAAAATTTTTCTATTAATTTTCGCTTTTCCAAAAATAATTGGTAATAACAATTAAGAAACATGTTAAAGGAATTGTCATTGCACCAAATGAGTGTCTCTGGATCAAAATGATCGCATTTTAATATTTCAAATACAATTTAAATTAAGTAACATATTAAGCGATTTATCCTTCTATCAAACACGAATGTTCCCTGGATCAAACGTTCTATTTTAATTATGTAATTACTTTATATTTATTTCTAACGGGTGCAGCGGAGCGCACGGTTACGGCTAGTAACAAATAAGAAACATGTTAAAGGAATTGTCATTGCACCAAATGAGTGGTGTCTGGACGAAAATGATCGCATTTTAATAATTTAAATACAATTTAAATTAAGTAACATATTAAACGATTTATCCTTCTATCAAACACGAATGTTCCCTGGATCAAACGTTCTATTTTAATTATGTAATTACTTTATATTTATTTCTAACAGGTGCAGCGGAGCGCACGAGTACGGCTAGTAAAAAATAAAAATAAATACAATCAAACATTCGTGTATAATACTAAAATGAAATATTCTACAGTCAATTGTTTTTTATTATTGTCTGTTGTATTGAACATAGACTTTCACGAGGCCATGTAAATTATAACACGAAATTAAATAACATTGCTGATACACATCATGAAGGCTAAAACTAGATAATTCGTACAATAAGTAGGCCCTACATTATTGATTCAATGCTGAAGCTGATCAGGAAGAGGGTTTTATATTTTGTTCATAGTTTGATTTTTCTATTATTTTAATTGTATTTCTGGCTGTGTGGAAGAGAAGGCCTAATGGCCTTAACTACATGAGAATGAATGAATGAATCAATCAATCAATCAATCAATCAATCAATCAATCTATCAATCAATCAATAAATCAATAAATAAATCAATAAGTCAATAAATCAATAAATAAATAAATCAATACATCAATAAATAAATAAATAAATCAATCAATCAATAAATCAATAAATAAATAAATAAATAAATAAATAAATAAATAAATAAATAAATAAATAAATAAATAAATAAAACCGTTGAACGTAAGGGACATGAGACATGTTTTCTCTTCGGTGCCTGATTAGAACTGTTTTATATTGAGTTAACGCTGGCAGGCATTTCGCTAAGTTCATCAATTCATGTAAGTGACGTTAAGTAAAGATTCATCTTAGCTTAGTAAAGGCAATTCGCTTTGGTTGTCTATAGTTAGGTTTCCGAGATTTCCGAAAATGTAATAATCAGTTTAATTAAAAATAGAAGCAGAAAGGAAAACCCGTGCAACGCCGGGTGCTTTCAGCTAGACTAGACGGCAGTTCGGAAGGCGGTCGGCTGCTATATGTGCCGTAGCATTTCTAGTATGTGACGTCACAAGCTTGTACAGTAGAACCAATCAGAATCAGTCTGTAACAAGTACTTCCCGAGTTCGTTTGTTTACGTGCGAGAGTTTCAATACATTGAATAAGTAAAACTAACATTTACTGTGTGTATGTAAGGTAAATAAATGGAAGAAGAGACTGTAAAAAGACAAGTATTGCACAGGCAGGCGCGGAAAATATTGTTTAAGATGTATAATTATTTTAAAAACCTGCGCGTGAAGTACGATGTGGCAACGTTGTACGCTGCCTTGCTCTCTCTATCTGTCTCTCTCGACGCAAACGCTAGCAGACTACCGCCTTTCGAATTGCCGTCGACTCTAGTTGTCAATAAAGAAGACATTAAGTAACAATTAAAGTTAAGTGAGCTTGGTGAAATCGGCCCTTGATGTCCTTGTGAGACCAATCAACCAAACCAGCGTGGTCCGCCATACCTTTGGCTTATTTGCTATTATAGTGATTCGGAAGACTTTTGAACAAACGGCCCACAAATCTTGGGGTCCAAATTGCGTTTCGCTCCACTGAGAGGTCGGCCCGGCCACAGAAGTATAAATGCCCACCTCACCCCTTCTTCACATTTCCAACTTGAAAGCATATCCCCCATTCCGCCGACACCCCAGTTCCTTTCCAAATAATAAAAGTTTAAAGCGTGGAGACCCGACCACTTTTATGACCGGTTTCTCATATGGAGACTTGGCTTTGCTTTTAGTGAGGAGAGGACCCAGGTAGCTAGCCTCTGCCACTCACGCATTGCGTTTTGGAGAAGATAAATTTCTTAAATCGTGGAACGCACTTATCGTAGTCGTTCTGTTTCATCGATTTGTTCGATTTGTGCGATTTATCAATTTCTTACAGATGACTGAAAGAAATGTCCGAATGACGTCAAAGTTTTTTTTAGGTTTTAACGTGAGTAAAAAATGCGTATTAGAACCGAAGACCTGTTAAACCAGAGCTCAGACTGTTGGTGCACACCTTGCAATGCCGTGGAGGCTTCTCGGTTTTAAAAGAGATGTGTTTGAAAAAAAAATCATTGAGCATCTCCTGCTATATTAATTAAAGGACCCATGTTTATTATACTATTTTTTTCTTGTTTTGGTGAATATTAACACCTGAATGTTTTTTTTAACATCCTGTGTATTCTGTATATATATATATATATGTTATTATTCGGTTGAGAAACTTCTATCATCCAGTCTGCTGTCAAAAAATCTGAAAGTTAGAATTTATAAAACTGTTATATTACCGGTTGTTCTTTATGGTTGTGAAACTTGGACTCTCACTTTGAGAGAGGAACATAGGTTAAGGGTGTTTGAGAATAAGGATCTTAGGAAAATATTTGGGGCTAAGAGGGATGAAGTTACAGGAGAATGGAGAAAGTTACACAACACAGAACTGCACGCATTGTATTCTTCACCTGACATAATTAGGAACATTAAATCCAGACGTTTGAGATGGGCAGGGCATGTAGCACGTATGGGCGAATCCAGAAATGCATATAGAGTGTTAGTTGGGAGGTCGGAGGGAAAAAGACCTTTAGGGAGGCCGAGACGTAGATGGGAAGATAATATTAAAATGGATTTGAGGGAGGTGGGATATGATGATAGAGTCTGGATTAATCTTGCTCAGGATAGGGACCGATGGCGGGCTTATGTGAGGGCGGCAATGAACCTCCGGGTTCCTTAAAAGCCAGTAAGTAAGTACAGTACATCTATTTCCTTGTAAGGTTCTGGTTTATCAAAGTTTCACGTATGTAAATTACAGAGCTCTGCTGATCCAGAGTTGGGTTCGATTCCCGCTTGGGCTGATTACTTGGTTGGGTTTTTTCAGAGATTTTCCCCAACCGTAAGACGAATGTCGGGTAATCTTTGGCGAATCCTTGGCATCATCTTGCCAAACATTATCTCGCTATCACCTATCCTATCGACGCTAAATAACAGTTGTTGATACAGCGTCGATAAACAACCAACTATAATAGAGTAGACCAGGGTAATTGTAAACAGGGGGTAATTGTAAACAAATGCTGTGAGAAATACAAAACTGTCAATATAAAAATTTAATTCGGGGAATATTTAAATTAATATGTTGGCTAACCTACAAAGCAGTTTGGCGCCAAATAGGAGTAACTGCTTAGTTGTGAACGAATGTTTTGTAAGAGTCTTTGAAAAAAGTTGAGAAAGAATTTTGCTTCACCTTCATTTTTGGCATTGTGAGTAAACGTACAGTGCTATTTTTTAAGAATATGTTGTTTTTATGAGTAATGTATAGTAGTTAACATTTATTACAATGGTTTTGAGATCTCCCATAACCTCAGTTCATTAAATTATGACGTGTTTACATTTGCCCCATAGTTTTAATTGCTTGGGGGTAATTGTAAACTATTGTTTTATTATGTATGTATGTATTATGTATGTATGTATGTATGTATGTATGTATGTATGTATGTATGTATTTATTTACACCAAGTGGGCAAGCACCAACTGGCAGTGTATAGATTTAACAAGAGAGGGTAAAATGATAAGCAACACACAATAAAATTTGACAAATACAATTTACAACACAAATACAATTTTATATCAATAAGAATACACAATACAATTTAACACAATAATAATAAAACATAAAATAAAAACACCTAATTTTACAACACAACCTACATAATTATGTATAGGTACATAAGTTTCAATAGTCTTTCACTTTACTCTCATCTCAAGGGACTTTTAAAATCATGATCGTTCCTACCATAGTAGTTGACTTTTCAAAAGCCGTTATGTCTACCCATGTTGAAGATGTGCTCTATACAATGATGTTATTCTCTTTTTCGTCTGTTTTCCAAAGTTTCCCATTTAAGTTCTTTTAAATCGTTCCCATCTTGTCTTTTACCTTTAACAAAGCTGCCCTATACTGGATTCTTTCTAAGGAATTTATCTGATATATTCTATAGGGATCCCAACATGTAGTTCCCTATTCCATTAAGGTCGCACTAACGTTAGATATAAACTCGATTTGGGGTAAATTCTCATAATAAAGTGAAGTGCCCTCCATGCTTTCCCTGTAACATTATCAACATGCTCTCCCAAGAAAGTTTGGAGTTTAAAT